>OY856410.1:812514443-812526943 GCA_963693085.1 Alisma plantago-aquatica | reverse complement strand
ATTGTACCGAACAACATATAATGGGTCTAAAATCAGCAAAGGAAGATGTCACCTTTTTCTTGAGAATGAGTACCAGAAAAGAATGATTAACTTGTCTCACTATGTTTCCACCCTCCATGAACCAACTGAAATATGAAATCAGATCCTCCTTGATAACATCCCAAGTCTTTTTGTAGAAATAAGCATTGAAACCATCTGAACCTAGAGACTTATTGCTGCCAATACTCCATATTGCTTCCTTGACTTCCTTCTCATTGGTCTTTCTCGTAAGAATATTGTTGTGTGTACCAGTGAGTTTGAACTTCCACTCCATCTCCTCCTCTTCTATTTCTTTCTCAAGCTTTTATTATATAGTAAAGAATAGAAATTTACAGCATGTTCTTCTAAATCCTCATGCTTATTGAGCACTCTTCCTTCTGCATCAATCAGCTCAGATATAATATTATTTGCCTCCCTTCTCTTGACAGAAGTATGATAAAGTTTTATGTTTGTCCCTGTCTACCATATACTTCTTTGTACTCCTATGCCAGTAGAATTTTTCCTATGGTTTCTTCAGGTCCTCTAACATCATCTTCATCTCTCCATCCTTCTTTATCAATTCTACATTGAGTGGACAGCCAGTAGCTTTTCTCTGGCATCTTTGCATTCTCTCTTTGCTTCCACTAGCAAATTTGGGATATTCTCTTCAGCCTTGGCCCATCTTTTAAGAGCAGCTTTGGTGTTCGCTAACTTTTTTTGCAAACACAAACATTGGGTTCCCAGTCACCTGTACCCTCCATGCCTCCTTTATAACATCATTGAAGCCCTTGTAATTAGCCCAGTAGTTTAGGAAAAGGAAAGGTCTCCTTTTCTACTTTTCTATAATTTGACTGAGATGGGAGCATGGTCACTCAGTTCAAATCCATCTACTTTCACCTGCACATTAGGAAATATATGCAGTCATTCATCATCCACCAGTACTCTGTCTAGCTTGCTTGTAATTCTGTCTTCTGGGCTCCTCTCGTTGTTCCATGTGAAGATATCACCATCAGTCATTGGTAGTTTGAACAAACCAGCTTTATCAATGGTGTGGTTGAAAGCATCAATCTCCACATCCAATACTAGTCTTCTACCTCTTTTCTCTTCCTACATCCGGAAACTATTAAAATCCCCAATAACCAGCCACGGTAAAGTTACATATCTGGATATGGAAATCAGTTCCTCCCATAGATCTAGTCTAGATTTTGTGTCATTATGAGCATACACAACTGTCATCCACATGTGCAAACCCCTATTATTCCTATAGTCAATTGTAACATGCTGATTTGACATTTGTATCACTGTCATCTGCCAAGCATTCAGTTTCCATGCCACACTAACTCTGGCCACCTCTGAACTCTCTACATTAGATACATGCTCCCATCCTTGCGGAAAAAAATATCTAATTCTATTTTTGTTCCTTTCCTTTATTTTTGTTCCCACCAATGCAATCAAAGAAGGACCACTAGCAGCTATCCACTCTCGGATCTCCTTCTTCTTGCTCCTATCACACCCCCCTTTAATATTCCATAAGAACATGGAGATATTAATTGATTTTTTGGGATCTGGTTCACTTTCCCAGCTTCTTGTTGTCCTTCCTCCTATCTTCTTTTTCTTATTGCCTCGATGTAGAAGCTCTTCTCTATGCAAATCAGTTAAAGACTCAAAGCTATTTCCTATGTCCAAGATGTTGCCCGCCCCTTGGTGCCTGGGAATGTCATTTTTCTTGAAACTTTTCCTCCTCAAAGAAGAGACAAACACACCCTCCTATTTCTCATTAACTGAGTTAATTCTCTCACCTATCTCATGTGGTTTAATTGTCTTCTTAGAAGGCATTGTTGACCCATTTTCATATATGTAGTCCACCTTTGTTGGTATGGATTGTTTCTTCTCTAAACCAGGTATACTTTTGCCATTAGTCACATCTAGTTCCTAGGACTGCACCTGCTTCTCCTTCCAGACCCTCGTAGGCCCAGCCTTGGATCCTTCCTTAACGGACTACACTTTTTCCCTACAAGCTCCGTCGCCATGGCCAAATGCTCAGCAATAGCTGCAACTGGGAGGCACATAGTCATACTCAACCCTCACTAGAATAGGATCGTGGTCCTTCACATTGATCCAGATCGTGCTAGGTTTCTTTCCCTCGGTGTTGAGTTCAACTATGATTCTTGCCTCATTAGTCTCCAGAGACCTATCATCCACATGGAGCACTTTAGCCAACATGGCCGCAATCATCCCAACCGAGCGCCAGGTCCAGCAATTGCCAAATGAATGCACTATGATCCATGTTGGGATAGTAGAGAACATGTCTTTCTTCAACTTGTCCCCATATTTGTAATCCTTTGCCACCACAAGTTGGAAATCAAATCAGCATGGACTAAGGCCCAGCACCTCCTCCTTATCGGCTATTGTGGAGAAGCATACTAGGAAAATGCCCTTCTTGCATGACAGTAGCTCGAAGGATCCTTTTGGACACTAAGTTTTCTTGATCCAAGCTAGAAGATGAGGAAAAAATGGACGTTTGCCCAGAACATACACTAGTAATGTGTATTCCCAAATGTTATGCATCTGTTTGAATTTATCAACTTCCAACTCGACATGGATCTCCCCTTCAACCATGCTCGGTTCTGAAAAGACAAGATCTTGCTTGATCGACATCGGCTGCTTTAAAACCTGCGACCATTCTTTCTTTTCTATCCTGGTTTCTTTTCCAGTAACCGTCATGGATGACCCCTAGTTAGGGTTGTCACTAGCCGCTACTCTCTAGTTCTGGTTATCGGCGATGGTGGAAGGGTTGTGGGTGCTCGCAGGTGGGTGTTGGGTGGATGGGTGGATGTCGTCAGCTGGGGTATTTGGTGTCGTGGGTGCCATGAATGCCAGCTGTCGAGATCGCCAAAACAATCACCCAGACCAACCCTAGCAGACAAGACGTGTGATTTGTTTGTTTGTATGTATGTATGTGTGTGTGTATGTATGTATGTATGTATGTATGTATGTATGTATGTATGTATGTATGTATGTATGTATGTATGTATGTATGTATGGGATTAAGAGAGACATTCTCTTCCCCTCTTCCATGATTGTGACGGAGGTTGAATGGCTTGGAGGGTGGTAAATGAAGACGGCAACTGAGATTCAAACTTGGGTCCCTTTGTTCTTGTCAGCTATGTATGTATCTATGTATGTATGTATCGGAATTTGGTAAATTTTATTCTGAAAACCCCAACAAAGTTGGGACAAAGTACATAGTAGTCCCTACACGCTACTAAACAAACAAAAAAGGAGAAAAGTACTATACATTGAGTCTATAAGTTAAGATTTTACATATTTTCTTCCCAATGTACTCTATATTGCAAGCCTTGGACTTGTGCTTCCTGGTGTTCCTTTCATTCCAGGTGTGGTAGTAGACTGCTGAAAGAGCTGTTATGGACTTTTTCTTCTGCAGGTTGAGGCTCGGATCGAGGACTGAGATCATCTCCTTCGTAGAGAGAAGCTGCATGTGGCTGAGTTTTTTAGTATCACAAACCCGTCTCCATCGTGTTGTGATAAAGGGACAATTTTGGAAAAGATGATCGTGAGTTTCTGGTTCTTCATTGCATAAAAGACAGATGCTTGAGGAGGTGCCTGGGTACCATCTCTCAATTTTTTCCAGGGTGGGGAAGGACTCAAAGGCAGCTCGTTAGAGGCATAGACTTCATTTGGGAATCTCATATTCATTCCAGATATGTTTGGTGAAGTGAGGTGGAGCAGGGAGGGTGTTTTCTCTTAGTTTGGCCAGCTCCCAAGGGTTGACGTTGTTGTCAAGATGCCAGTTGCCAGAAATGCATCTGAAAGCGTATTTGATTTGCTTCCATACCATAGTCATTCTATTGATAACTCGATAGTAGCGTTCTTTGGTCATAGGGTCATAATCCAGTCCTTTTGCATAGCGGACTCTCATCCAGCGTGCCCAGGTTGTAGTTCCCTGATGGAAGTTGATGATGCGTCTTATGGTGCCCCAGTTGGCAATCATCGTCGGTGTTTTCAGACCAATGCTACCTTCATCTTTGTGTAAGGCTAGTCTTGAATATTTCATAGCATGGGTGCCTCCTTCCCAGATAAAATTTGACAGGGTCATCTCGATACGATCAAGAACTACATGTGGGATTTCCCCTTGTTGAACCCAGTAGATGAGCAGACCTTCTAAGGAAGATTTGGTTAAGGTAACACGCCCTGCCATAGAAGTTTTATTAAGAGGCCATCTTATAATCATGTTCTCTAGCTTGTCGGTGCACTCTGTGAAATCTTTCACCTGGAGTTTGCCACCAGTTAATGGGAAGCCGAGGTATTTGGTGGGTAGAGAGCTGATATTCATCCGTAGTGGGTCCTCTATTTCTTGTTTGATGCAATCACAGTTGGAGGAGGTGAACACTTGGGTTTTGGCTTCATTGATGTGCAGACCAGTTTGTGTACCAAATCTTTGAAGGAGGATTTTGAGATTTGTGAGGTACTTAGGTTTAGCTTCCAGGAAGACTAGGACGTCATCAGCGAAGATGAGATGGCTCATGGTTTTTGTCCCTCTCACAGTGTAAGTAGATATTTCCTTGTTGGATTCATCTTGCTTCATAAGTTGAGAAAAGTATTCCATTAATATAGTGAATAAGAGGGGGGGACAAGGGATCTCCCTGTCTTAGACCATTTGAAGCTTGAAAATTGCCATTGGGGGTGCCATTGATGAGGACTGAATAGCTGACAATTGTTACACATTGTTGTATGAGCGATATCCATTTGTTTGATAATCCCATGTCCTTCATGATTTGCCAGAGTTTGTCCCAACGAACACTATCAAAAGCTTTTGAGACATCAAGCTTCATACATATTTTCTTATGCCCTCGCTTGACGTTGAAATCCAACATGAATTCACCTGCAAGGAGAGCGCAGTCTAAAATACTCCTACCAGTTATGAAGGCGCCTTGTGCTTCAGAGATAAGGAAAGGTAGAACCAATTTGAGTCGTTCAGCCAGGATTTTAGCCAGCACCTTGTAATGGACATTGCAGCAGGCGATAGGCCTGAAGTCAGCTAGCGTAGTAGTAGTTTTCTTCTTAGGTATGAGAGTTAGAAAGGCATGATTGGTCTGCCTTAGCATGTTGCCGCCTTTCATAATCCAGTTGATGATATTCAGAAGATCGAATTTGATTGTTTGCCAGGCTTCTCTGTAAAAGTGGGCGTTGAAACCATTGGGTCCTGGGGACTTATTTACCCCGATACTCCAGACCGCGTCTTTTAGTTCTTCTATATTGACTCCCTGCAAAGGATGTTGTTATGAGAACTGGTTAGTTTATACCTCCAGTCGAGAGCTTCATTATGGGGAATGATGTCCATCTCTTGTTGTTTGTTGAAGAGAGCTTTATAGAAATCGGTTGCTTGAAGCTCCAAATCTTCTTGGCTGTTCACAACAGTGCCATCTGCGTTAATGAGCTCTACAATAGTGTTTTGGGCTTCACGTTTTCTGATGGCATTGTGATAGAGCCTAGTATTGCGATCACCATTCGCAATCCAGGCCTGCCTACTGTGTTTCCAAGCATAGCTTTCCTCGGCTTTTTTGAGATCATCAATTTGGGATTTCAACTTCAGCTCAGCTTCAATGAGATGGGCATTGAGAGGGTTTGTGAGGAGGCCAGTTTTAATAACAATAAGTTCTTTCTTACATCCTGCTAGTAACTCAGGTTTGTTAACATGTTCTTTGGACCATTTATTCAACAGATGTTTTGCTTTCATAAGATTTTTGGTGAAGATGAACATGGGATTTCCTTCAACTCTTTCGTTCCAGGCTTCCTTGATGATGTCAGTGTATCCATTCCAAGATGACCAGAAATTTTTGAATCTAAAGGGTCTTGCCTTCTTTTTCTTCTCCTAAACTTGCATGATTGCTTATATCTGTCCCCGCTACTTTAATATGTGCATTGGGTAGAGTTTGGAGCCATTGGTTGTTAACTAGAACTCTATCTAGTTTACTAGAAATCCTTTTGTCTGGTTTGCCCTCATTGTTCCAAGTATAGATGATATCCCCATTCATAGGAAGTTCGCAAAGATCAGCCATGTTAATGGTGTGATTGAAAGCCTTTATTGCAGGTTCATGTGCCAGACGTCCGCCTTTCTTTTCTTCTTGAAGTCTTACATTGTTGAAGTCTCCCATCAGTAGCCAGGGTTCATTAATAGAATTTGAGAGGAGTTCAATGTCCTTCCATATGTCCTTGCGTTGATTGTGAAGATTGTAGGCATATACAGCAGTGAACCAAATCAGGAGACCACCATTATTCTTACAAGAAACTGAGATCATTTGCTCAGTTTTCTTGTAGATGTCAACGTTCCAAACATTAGGGTTCCAACCCAAGCAAATTCTTCTGAGATCAACTTCATCCAAATTAGAAATGCAGAGCCATCCTTTAGGAAAAATAGAACTGACGCAACTAGAGTTGCATCTTTTTATTTTAGTTTCTATAATTGCATAAATGGAAACATCACTACCAGTGATCCAATCCCTCACCTCCTTTCTTTTTTAGGGTTTATTGACACCCTTTTACGTTCCATACAAGGATAGACATAAAACTAATTTTTAGAATTCCTTGTACGCCTTCCTGGAACCTTCTCTTTTCCCTTTCCTTTTTTTTGAGTTGTGGTTAGAGGAACCTCTTTCACAGTCTCCAGTAGGTCATCTTCTTCCTTATCAGAGTCCAAAGAATCAAACTGGTTGGACGTGGAGGTGGTCGCCTCCGAGCTGACGACTTCGCCTTCTTCTCTTTCAGTGGATATCTAAAGGTGTTGCTTGTCTGCAGCCTTAGGTTTCCAGACTTTCTTAGGTAGTTGAAAGTTCTCCTCATCGGTGGAGCTGGAACCTTGGGTTTCATTGGACAGTCTTCCTCATCATGACCAAATACACAGCATGCGGCACACTTTACAGGTATGTTATCATAGTGAATTTTGAAGGGTTGCTCGCCTTTCCCAGGGACGCTTAACCAGACTGTGTCTGGTTGTTCTTCCTCCGCCGTTAGTTCAACTAAGACTCGAGTTTCATCTGTGTCAGGACCTTCCATGGCTCTGGTCTTGATATGAAGAACAGATCCTACAACTTCCGCCACTGTGCCTGCGGCCTTCTTGGTCCAAGATTTACCATTGGAAGGGATTCTGATCCACGTGGGGATTGAGGACAGATGCTCTTTGACAAGAAGATCACCATATTTATACTCTTTCGTGATCACCAGTTGATAGTCAAACCAGCGAGGGCCTCCAAGGAGGCAGGCTTTCTTATCTGTATCATTGGAGAAATGGATGATGAAGAAACCATTAGGTTTGGACACCAGATCTAACTCGCCTTTGGGGCGCCAGTTTCTCCTGATCCATGCAGCTAGATGCGGATAAAAGGGTCTCTTTCCCATGACGTAGATGGCTAAAGAGAATTCCCATCTATCCTTCATTCTGTTGTACTCCTCTTCCTCCAGCGTGACGACGACTCGGCCATCGATCTTTGATGCTTTAGGGAAGTTCAGGGCAGAGCTTTCTTTCTCTTGAGCCGTCGTCCGCGTCACGACGTGCATCCAAAGATGCTTAGGTGCGCTGTTTGATTCGCTTTCTTTCTCCACAGATGCGGAACCGGGATCATTGGGTTGGGGTGGAGGTGGGGTGGAGGTGGGGATAGGTGCGGTGGGTGGGCTGGGAGGATTCCGACGAGGGGATCCCATTACTGTCGGTCCTTCTCGGGATCGCCTGGCTGATCGCCGGAGGAAACCCTAGAGACAGAGCTATGTATGTATGTATGTATGTATGTATGTATGTATGTATGTATGTATGTATGTATGTATGTATGTATGTATGTATGTATGTATGTATGTATGTATGTATGTATGTATGTATGTATGTATGTATGTATGTATGTATGTATGTATGTATGTATGTATGTATGTACGTATGTATGTACGGTATAAAGAGAGGCATTCTCTTCCCCTCTCCTACACACGTGGCGAAGCCCAGATGCCCAGGAGGGCGGAAAACTAAGGTGGCAACTAAGATTCTAACACGGGTCCCTTTGTTAGGGGAAGCCCTGCTTGACCACTTGAAGAGCTCCTTGTCAGTTTTATGTGTGTATATATGTATGTACTAATTTGTGTACATATATATACATAAGCATGCAAGGGTGTAGCTCACCGGTCATCGGATTGTAGCCACAGATAGAGGCCTTAAGTTGGAATCTAAATGCAAATGAATAATAGTGGAAGACACACATAGACGTGCATATGCGTGCGCACACACACCACTACTACAGAAATGGCTTATAAAGTCACTTTTCAAGGTGTCGGTTGTAAACATAAACCGACACCTAAACTCTACAGTGTCGGTTGATAACATAAACCGACATCCAATCTATGAAGGGCGACCAGACACGGGTACCGCTTTTATTAAGTGTCGGTTACTTATTAAAAAACCGACACCTAAAAGTAACCGCCAAAAATAAAATTTCCAGCGAAAAAAATTGCCTCCAAAAATTGACATACAGCGTCGGTTTTTAATGGAGGAACCGACAACTAAAGCTTTTCTGTGAGACAGAAATTTGTACAATTTTAGTCGTCGGTTTTGTGACAATAACCGACGCCGTTGTGTTTTCGCGCTATTAACCGCGAAAATTTTCACCTCCCTTTAGTGTCGGTGTTTTGTTGTAAACCGACAATAAAAACATTCAGTGTCGGTTTTTAAAAAACCGACACCTAATGTTAACTTAAATTGCACAAAATATCAGCTCGACTCTTCCCCTTTCTCTGTTTCATTCATTCTCGTGCTCAGGGTTTGGTCCTCCGACGATTTCTCTTCCGCCCGGTGCCGCTCCTCGCATGCTGCTCTCCCTTCCGCCGACGCTCCTCATCGGCGCCGCTCGCCGCCTGCTACTGCAGTTTCTTGCCACCGCCTGCTGCTGCAGTTCCTCGCCGGCGCCGCTTGCCGCCTGCTGCTGTAGTTTCTCGCCGCTGCTCCTCACCGCCGCCTTCTCCTTCTCTGCTCTGTCGGTGCCCTCTCCTTCTCTGCTCGACGTCGGCGCCTCTCCTTCTCCACGCTGCTACCAACAGTAGGCCTCCTTTCTTCTTCTTCTTCTTCCTTCTCCCTCTCCTTACCAACAACAACCACGGCCGTGTGGGGTGGCACGGCCGTGGCTGTGTTGGCCGACCACACGGTCGTGCTACCCAACACGGCCGTGTGGTTGGCCAACACAGCCACGGCCGTGCCAGCCCACATGACCGTGGTTGCTGTTGGTTATTTATGTACTGATTTTGTTATGATTTAATCATCTACTTAATGTTCTAATCATGTTCTATGATAAGCCTTAGTTAATTTAATATGCATACTTTGTATGTAAGACATAGTAATCGGGTACTGCTGTATATCCAAGTAAATTACATGTAACTAATCATGACATAGCTAGATTTTAGAATGCATACTTTGGTTAAATGTACTGCTGTAATTTTTGATCAAGTGATGATATGTAAATGTAGCAATAAGTTAGTAAGGTATCAATGATAAGTCTACTGTAATGTGATGCAAAATAGTTATTGTATCATGCATATCTTAATACTTTTTTGTTTTATAGTTGTATAGGGTGTTTTATGTGTGACAAGTCTATTGTTTAATAGTTTAGCTATAATCATTGTTTTATAGTTGTGTTATAAAGTATTTGGGTGTTTAGTATGGTTATTTAGGGTGTTCAGATATGTATAAAGGTTCCAAAAAGTATAGTATATATATGCATACATGTGCATTTTTTTATAAAATTGTATAGAAAATCAAAACCCGTTCTTGGTGAGAATTCTAATCACCCTTCTTGCTTAATGATGAATTGTAATGCACACATGTGACATGCTTGGAATGTAAATGATGAACTTTTCCCTAAATTGCCAATCATGCTTTTAAAGACATCAATAATCACCCTAACTTGAAGAACTAGGATTTTAGGTATAAGAATGACAACACATTATTTGTTGGCCTAGAAATCCGTCCAAGATTTACTCATTAGGAGTAAATCTTGGATAGTCCCCGGTTTGGGACTGTTCTTGAACATCTAATCTCGCTTAGGATGTAAGTGTATAATGTGTATTGGGTTTTCAAGAAAATTTTGGCAGCATTTCCTCGTTTGTTCTCTAAGTACATATGTACTTGGAGAACAGCGGGGAAATGCTGCCGAAATTTTCTTGAAAACCCAATACACATTATACACTTACTAGTGAGATTAGGTGTTCAAGGATGGGATAGGTGGTACATGTACATTTATTATATATAAGAATGACATCACATGTATTTGTTAACCCTAGACCGTAATCTTGTTGTAATATATACTTGTTTTCTCTTTGATCATAGAGCTTTACATTTTGTTGTGATATATACTTTGTTGTAATAATGTGAACTTTACAATGTGAGCTTTACACTTTGAATTACTACTTTACAATGCGAACTTTACAATTTGAATGTGAATTTGCATATGGCTGACCATTCTCCTGATGACCGTGCTGATGACTACCGTGAGGGTGAGGACATCAATGCGCCGCCTCACAATGTAAGTTTTAAAAATATATCATATATTTATATCTATATGTCCATTTATAGTTATATCTTGTAAATGTGAATTATTTTGTCAAATTTTAGGTTGATGATGCACAGGTACCATCTGAAGCACTTGAGGCACTTGATCAACAACACCAAAAAGTTGACAAGAGAAGGGGCATCACTATGATGAAGAAGTTAATTGCGCAAAAGGGCAATGGACCCAAACTTGTTGTGGATTTCGATAATGCAGGAAATGCATGTGGTGTGAATCGCAATTCATTTATTTCATATCTTGGGTTTGTTACTCGTAGCCATTGCGGTTGTCTCTTAGATTCTTAGCATAAAGTTTCTAAGGAGAAGAAAATTTTAATATGGAGGGATTTATGTGTGAGTTATTATTAATTTGCAATTCTATTTTGTAGATTACTAAATTTTTGGATACTAGTTAATAGCAATTCTATTTTGCAGAGTATATTTGAATTGGATGAAAAGCTGCATCGTAAATGCGTGATGCAACGCTGTGGGAGAGTCCTAAGGAACTATAGGACAAATCTCACCAGAGAATACATAAAAGAAGCCGACAAGAGGAAGAAGACAGCCACTGAACAGTGGAACTTCCTGGACAAAGAAGAATGGGACGTGTTTGTCGCTTCAAGACAAATTGATGAATTCAAGGTATTAGGCATCAGTCTCAATCTCATTAATTAATATATGTTGTATTCACTTATTCAAGATTAACATTTAGTGTTACTAACCAAATCATTAATTTACATACTAACTAGGCCCTCAGTGAGGCACAAAGATCAAGGCGTGCACTGAATGTGCATGACCACAGAATGGGTCCAAAGGGGTATGCAGGCGTTCGCCAAAGACTACAGGATGAGGCTACTGCTGCTCAGTCTGCTGCTACTCAGGAGTCCTCTACCATAGGTAGCACACCTCTGCCTCGCCATGATGTCTGGATAGCTGGGAGGCAAAATAAGAAGGGAGAAATAACTAAGGCCGCAACTGCTGAGGCGGCTGCAAAAATGGTAAAATACAACTCTTACAGCAATCATTCGAATATTGATTATTTGTGTTGTTTACTTAAGTACAAATTTTTGTTTTGGCGATTAGCGGGAGCTGCACGAGCTGAGGAAACAAGGAAAGTTCATCCCTGAGGGAACAAAGGATGAATTGACAGTTGCTCTGGGTAACCTAGAGCATCCTGGACATGTTAGGGCTGCAGGCACTGGTGTGGGCATCAAATCTTTTTTTGGGTCATCCCAGCGCAAACATGTCCCAAAAGCGGGACTTTCACAAGAAGAGGTAACATATTCTTTCTTTATAATGTTACTGTAAAAGAGAATTCAAAAATTAGAATTTGACGTTTCTTTTATCTATGTATAGGTGGATAAGCTATTTGACAGGAAACTCGAAGAAGCAATGAAAAAGTGACAGGCATCTCAGACTGCCACTTACCAGACAATACCTACTGCAGACTCTACTCCTACTCCTACTGCAGAGGTTGGGAGTAATCCTGTAGAACCACCACCTAGCTATTCCACTATAAGTATTTTTATGACATAGTAACTAGTTTTTTAATTCAAGATGATACGTATATATGAAATTGTAATCATTTCAAAAAAAGATGATATGTATATATGTATATAACATTCTTTACACAAAAATTTGTAGGGGTTGAAGCCATGCCGTCTAAAAAGTAAAGAATATGTCGTGGAAGAGGCGTCGGCTTACCCATCCCTACCAGGGGAAACGTGTCACGGGTCTCCAGTACCAGCTGGTTGGATTCGGGTGAGCCCGATACATATATTCCCCCAATTTCTGGAACTTCCACTGCCATATGCCCACCCAGATTGTGAAACGCTTGGTGAGGCAGTAGGCGGAGTGATATTGTGGCTAAAAGCGGATGTCTTCTTTA
>OY856410.1:812481943-812509443 GCA_963693085.1 Alisma plantago-aquatica | reverse complement strand
AACACACCCAGTGAGAGGCGACTACACGAGTATAAGGGTAAGAGGTTACATCGTTATAAAAATTTATACCCATGACAGATTTATAGGGTATGAATTTGAGGGTATGCGGGTATACGCGTGTCCATTTACATCCCTAGTATTTAATTTACACAAATCAAGTACAAAATAACACACGAAGGTCCTAAAAATTGAACGTTGAAGTATGTTTTTAGGTTGTGATTAAGTCATTGGCCTGTAACCAATGTAATTGTATAGTACAATGTACACCCCAATGCAAAATTGTACACTCTACTTCTGTTATATAGTGTTATTGAGTTGTTGTCCTATAATGAATATTTTAAAGTTATAAACAAAGAAGTAAAAAAAAGTATTAGTAAAAAAGAATTAGAGGACTAATAATTTTTATATAGTTGTTAATCAAATTTTTATCTAGACTCATTTTAGAATGAGTGTATAATTACATCTTTTATATTAGTAGACGACTCTACCTTCAAATAGAAAAAGATCCCACACTCACATCAACAATTGCAACAGCCCTCTCATGTCATGACATAAATCTAGTGTAGTAAGTACACTTATATGGCCATTGAGTGTTGGAATTCTTGATGTGGGCGTGGGAGTATTTCTCTACTTGGATGGGGACTCGTGTGCTAATACGAAAGAAACAAGATACACTCACCTTGAAACAAATCTAAAATTAAACCCAATTATCAACTATATAATGATTATTAATTCTCTAGTATTTTTACTGCTATGTAGAATTTTCACACCGGTGTGTTATTTTTCTATAGCTCCGTTTATAAATATGTTCCACTAATAATATTCACTATAGTACAACAACTTCATTGCACTATATAGCAATCACTAATGGCCCAAACTGTTTGAAGTGGCGTGTATAAATTTTGTATTGGCATGTACTTTTTTTGTATTACTTCTTGTATAAACATGTATTCTAAAATTATATTCATTATAGTCCAATGACTCCATGACAACCTTCTGTGTGATATCTTGTACTAGATTTGTGTAAAATAGATGATGTCCGTATAATGTGTATTGTGCAATTTTTACGTATTTTCATGTGTATTGAGCAATTTTTACATACTTTCTCGGATGTAAGAGAATGTGGTGGACAGGTATTGCATATCTTTTTTCATATATATAATCAAGCTAGAATACCGCCTGAGTGTAAAGACACTTAAATGGTGTTGGACTATCTAGACAACATTTTTACATAATCTAATCCATTGATCTACATTATTAGGAAGCATGCAAGGTAAATCCGGACTTCTCAACGAAACAGTTCCACATGCAGAAATCATTTATACCTTCGTAACTATGAAATGAGCAGGTTACATCATGTCAGGATTTTAAAAATTAGCATGACACTTATCTTCTCTCCCAATGCACATCTGCAAGTATTGTTTCCATCAAAAGGTATTTCAGGTGAACCGTCAACTTATCCCGAGCTATTTTATGTTTGCAAGGATTGTAATGCCCCTCTTCTTTCCACTGTACTTTTAACTGATCGGCAAGCATTTTTTTTTCTTTGTACGGTTAAAGATAAATGAGTTGCGTATGTACCACGTACACAAATTATTGCCCTTTCAACGGTTGCTTTTTTACAAAGATGTCATTACAAAGTAACAAATGAACACTACGAATTATTCTTCATTGCCACAGCATAGAGCATTTCCATCTTATTCGCAAATTAACGTTTATAGAACTGAATCGACTTCAATGTATTTCAAACTAGATCATAAAATCAAGGAGGTAATTAACCCACACCAATAACATTCAGGGGTAATATGTCCTACTACAGTGATTTAGGTCTTGTTTGGTTCAGCTACAAAGCAACCCGTGCAATTGATTCCCAATGTTCTACATCAGCTTAAATTGAACTGCTCTTTCTATACAAATAGTTTGATAGCAGACACTCGGCATCATAGTGGCTGGAGAGAATCCTAAAGGTCAAAGAGGCACTGTTCCACATTCAAATTATGATACCGGAAATTGAAGGGAATCAGAAACCCCGATCTTATAGGTAGCTCTCCCGTGGACTAGCTTGGACAACTGTCATTATTCTTACATTTTTGAATTACTACAAGACTGGCAGAGACCCTGGGTGCAATCAATAAGCAGCGTCACCACAGGGTAAACACAGTCAGTTCCTCAAGGTGCCAGCAGGGAAATTAAGCAAAATATCTGATGGAGCCACCGTGTGCAAAAACTTAACATGTTAAACACCGATGTAACAATTTACACGATGCAATTAAGATAGCTGTGGCTTCTGTCATAAGACGCGCAACTTCTCGAGGAAGGAGGCACATAGGTTGAGGTAGTGAAGCTGTGGACCCTTGACCCTCTGCAGATCAAGAAGATATTTTTCTTCCCTCGTCTTATAAAGCTATCGACAAGAAAGAGACTCTAGTTAACAACAGATCAATAGCTTAAGTGAAATCAAACAAACAAACATATATTAACTCAAGAATCTGATGTCTCATGCATAAACACCCTTAACTAGATGGTTGAAGGGGATATACCTGAACTTCGAACTTCACAATATTGACGGGCTTCATAGTAATATCATTTTCAACAATATTTGATTCATCAGTAAAGTTACCATCATGTGCAGAGTAGTCAATTGAGTTGTCAGGAAACCATCGGCATTTCATGTTGTAATGACCAATCTTTTTCCAACAAACATCCAAGTCTTCCAGAGCTTTCAGAACCGAGGTCATTATCTCACGAGGTTGGGCACGGGACTGCACACGTGAAGGCAAAAGCTGGTCATGAAAGATAAGCGCTCCGAAGGTAATAGGTGAGTACTTAGGTGAGTACTTCAAAAGATCAGCACAAGAGCCACATTCTAATCTTAGTAAGATCTTACTAAACATTACCGACAGTAAAGCCATGAAGGCTCAACAATAAATTACAAATTTACTACAACTGTCATATATACAGCATGTTACCTAAAGTCGTAAGACAACAGCTAAAAAATATATAGAAAAATTGCACAAGGCCTGTTGATTTCCCGCTAAAAATAATCTGCATGCTCAGATAACGGAGCTAAAAATAATCTGCATGCTCAGATAACGGAGCTAAAAATAATCTGCATGCTCAGATAACGGAGCCTCGTCTACACCAAACCAGTAGTTCTAGAAAAACTATCCTCCCGCTTGCTTTTCATTCCAGAGTTTCTGTCCACTCCTCGCTTCCCCCACTCTACATCATTGCTCTGCCCAAAGGCCCACAACTAGTTTTCCTTATATAACAAGAAGCCAAAATGCTAACACATGCTCAGCAAAGATTAGATAACTCTAAAGGAATGACATGTTTTAAATGATCAAATGCATCGCCTAAAATTGAAATCTCAAAGAAAATTAATATTAAGATACGGAGAGGATACATAGACATGTAGGTATTGCTTGATCCTAAACCGATATCTAAACCCTTGGTGGGTCAAAACCATTCACTGCCAACATTTTGAGGTTGACAGTTTATTAATTGGTGCGAAGAAATTACAAGCAAAACAGACCTGAAGCCCAAGAGCCCATTTTCTTTCAACAACATATTGTGGTCTCAGACCATATCCTTGATTGTCCATGTAGCCCATTGATCTTTGGGCATTTGCAGCTGGGGTTTCATGAAGTTGTCCATGAGATAATCCATAGTCCTGATAAAGAATACAAAAACTAGGTTAACAAAATGGCCAGAACGGCCAAGTAAAACAATATTCAGTAGCATCATCCAAGAGATGCTACAGAAAGGATGGGCCTACATAAAGGAGTTACCGACATTATTCTACTCAAATTAGCGTGAACTGCATATATATATATATATATATCGTCAAACTTACCATGGATTCCTGGAACTCAGCTCCAAGATAGCCACTAGAAACACGAAAACGATTATCCAGGAGCAAGTAATATGCAACCGTTGCCTGAATAACATACAAGATTTGTAAACTCGTTCAGATTAAATTAATTGTCAGTGGTAATCGGACAAAGACCTGTTATTCTAGAGATATACCTCATTTTGAATTCGATTGCGAAGAGATTCCATCAGATGGTTCTTGTCAAAGCCCATCTTAATTACCTCAAGAAGAATGTCCTCGTCAATCTGCAGCATGTACATCATATATATTATTGAAGCTACAGGGTAATAATAATGATCACAGATATAGTTAAAGTTAATAAACATTTGTTATGTGTCATGGATCTGAGCATGTGGCCCATTAGTGTTTTGAATCCACGACTAATTATTCCCTCTCATTACGTATATGGGTGTAGGGTATGCTTAGAAAAATACAATGCCTGTTATCCCCATCACACTTTTACAAAAGTTATCAAAATAATCACTTCAAAAACCTAACCTTAATATTTACAGCTCCCATTATTTTGACCAATCTTCCAAGTTCTAATCTCTGACTTTGGATAGGGCTTAGCCGCCTTCATCAGCCCACAGAGGCGTAGGTTTGTCCTCTAGTCCTTGCTAGGGTTCCACTGCGGCCAACTACCTTTGGTGGGGATGTCATTGCCTCCTATCGCATCGGACAGGATGACAATCGTTGATTATACACAGTCTTGCAGCCACTTATTGCCCTAGTCCTACCGATCTCTGTTGCAAAAAGGAAGAGTGGCTTTAGTATTGAAACTAATCAGTCGATGAAAGCAACCCGCACGCCAAACCATGCTCATGTAGCATCTTGCCTCGGCATCAACATTTTGTAGTAGGACAGTCATTACCAGCATCTTTGCCTACCGAACTAGACTAGAAAATTAACCTCATGTAGTCCTTTTTTCTCCCCTCTTTTCCATTCTTCATTTTCATTAATGACTCAAAACTCACCATACTCAACAGTTTTTCATTATTTTATTACAACCAAGCCCATTGTCCCCCGACATCGTGGTTGGCCCTTTCCCCTATTCGACTGTGAAGGCTTCAGATATATTTTCAAAGCATGCCTACCTCAAACTTTTAAGCTAAGTTGACGATCTCTCCATTTGTAATCAATCCGTAAATGCACCTCAACGTACTCTATATGTTGGGTATATTTTTTTTTCTATTTCTTCTACCCGCACCTATCAAAGGTTTATTGCCAAAGTTTACTGTATGAGTCCTCCGCCGTTGTTTCACATTTCTCCATGCACTACATCAAGGTGTTGTGCTTGTCCATTCCAGCTGTTCCTTATTTTGCTTGTAGTTGCTGTGAGATGCATATACAGAAGAATGAAAAGAGATGAAGTGAATCGATATGAGGTTGAATCCTTCCGACATAGCTATTTCATATGCAAATGTTACCACTTTGCTTATTGGGCATCCAATTTTGGTTTATTTGAGCATCTTGAGGTTATGTAGGTTACTAAGTTGTGTCTAATATACTTGCTAAATAGCACCTGCCATCATCAGTCACATAAAAGTGACCTATGTGTCTTGAATTCTGCTTGTTTGTGCACCAGCACTAAAGTAAATCTATTGAACTAAAAGAACCGCGGCTAAATGATGAAAGAGAATAATTCTCATTCATCAATTGTGTTTAAACAAAGACGCAATAGAACTTTTATATATGCTTTTAAAAGAAAGGCTAATCCGGCAGTAGCCAATATGGGACTAAAACGCATGATTTTACAAAAAACCCAAAATAAGGATAAGGCTAACAAAATAACGTGAGCTAATAAAAGCTTACGGTGACACGTGTGGTCGTAAGTGTGTAGAGGCGGCGCCTATCCTACAACTCCAATCGGCTGCAAAAGACTTGACTCTTTCTAGTCGGTGTTGAGGTAGAGCTCAAGAAGATCTGTATTAATACAGCAAAAGTCATCCTCAGGGATCCATGTGGCGTCTGCAGGAGAACGGTCAAGCTAGTGAACTAGGAAACAATGCATGGTGGTCTGGCTGGTGAGCACGATTTGGTCATCAAGGACAATGTCGATGTGCTCTGGCGGCTGATGAGGAAGTCGAGGCATAGGAGGTAGAGCCACTGAAGATGATGAGGTATCGTGAAAATCTAAAGAAGATGCAGTCGGTGGTGGAGGGGGCTCGAATGTGCCGCAAAAAAGAGAAAGATCCTCCACATTGAATATAGCACTAATGCCCCAATCTGCCAGCAAATCCAGTACATAACCATTGGGTCCCTCATCCCAGTCGACTAAGTATTTTGAAAGGTCTTGACCCTATGGCATGAAGTTTCTTGAAAGAATTTTTTGGGTAGTGTTCAGGATGCACACATACTAACACAATCTCTCACATTAAATTCTTAAAACTTGCGGTCTGCATCTACAGGCTTATAGTTTTCATAAGACAATGTAAATTTTTGACAAATCTCAGCATGCAAATCATGAATGTGTTGGGCAAAGGTCTCTACAGTGTGGGAAGGGCGGGCATCAGTGGGTATAGGTTTGAGATCTATAGGTTGGTGGGGTTTGTAACCATGAACAACTTCAAAAGGGCTCTTTCTTTTGGATCAATTAACAGAAGTGTTGTAAGCAAATTCAGCAGTAGGTGGGAGTAAATGCCAATTGCCTAAGCGTTCACCCACAAGACATCGTGAAAGGTTACCCAAACTCCTAGTAACCACCTCAATTTGACCAACAGACTGAGGGTGAAAGGCAGAAGAGAATTCGAGGTGGGTACCAAAGATTTTCCATAAAGTCTTCCAAAAGTAGCTAACAAACTTCACATCATGGTCAGACACTGTGGCGGCCAAAAGTCCGTGTAGCTTGACTACCTCATTAAAGAAAAGACGGACGATATGAGAGGCATCCGAAGTCTTATTACAGGGAATGAAGTGGGCCATCTAAGAAAAATGATCAACAACCACGAACACAAAGTTGTGGTCACAAGAAGTGCGGGTAAGGCCTAGAATGAAATTCAAAACCAAGTCCTTCCATGGCTCATGGGGAATAGGGAGAGGGATGTAGAGGCTCGTATTTTGAGTTTTGGTTTTGGCCATTTGACAAGTACGACATTGAGACACGATGTGAGCAACATCACGACGTAGGGAAGGCCAATAAAATTTGTCGATGACTAGAGCAGTGGTCTTATCCCTACCAAAATGACCAGCTAGGCCACCAGCATGCAATTCCCAAATGAGAAATCTCGAACAGATGTAGAGGGAATACATAATCGTGTGATACGAAAGAGAAATCCATCACGTAGAATAAAATCAGAAGCTCGGTCGGTTGTGCTACCATGGGACTCAGAATGGCTTTTTCCAAAGTCAGAACAGATAGGGCATTGTTCCTTCAAATGGTTGAAGCCCACAACTTCAATGCTCATGGACTGCAAGGTGGTCTAACAACGACCGAGAGTGCCAGCGGCCTTGTTAGACAAAAGTGTACTCCTAGAGAAATTCACACCACTTGGCGTAATGGACACTTAAATTCTTTTGGGAATTCAAGAAGCGAAGAGTGTGATGGTCAGACTAGAGGATGAACTCCTGATGTAGGAGATAGTGATGTCGATGGCGCAGAGATTGCACAATAGCGTAAAATTCTTTATCATAAGTGGAGTATTTACGCTTTACATCATTGAGTTTCTCACTAAAAAGAGCAACAAGGTGGCCTTCTTGGCTCAGGACACCAACATCGGAAGCATCACATGATACCTCAAACGGAAGCAAAAAATCAGCAAGGCAAAGAACAGGGGCTTCTGTCAATTTAGTTTTGACAGCCTCAAAAGCTCATGTGGCAATATGTATCCATTCTAATTTATCACATTTCATCAACTCAGTGAGTAAAGCCATAACGGTGTTGAAGGTGTCCATTCTAATTTAGTATCATATATCTTATGTATAATTAGTTATACATTAGCAATTGGCAAACATAATCTTTTTTACCAAGAAGGGAAATACATAATAACATCAGAAGAACTCAGATACAAATAGAAAAGCATCACCAACATGTGAAACAATGAACAAAGCTAAAGATACTTAAAAAGGTAAGTGCTGCAAATAGTAACAAGCTTGAGGAAAACATGCCTTTTTTGCTTGTTGCACAGTATCCGGAGGAGGTACAGCCAAATAACGAGGAAGATGTACTTGAAACCAAGGATGTTGACGAATGTCTCGGATTGTCATACGCTTCATAGGATCAACAATAAGCATCCGAGGGATCAGATCCCTTGCTCCAGAAGAAAGATGACTTGGAAGAGTGTATATTCCACCCTACTCAAAATAAAAATTATAACTGAATGGTAATAGTCATTCAGATGTAGAGTATATCTGAAAAGATTTAAGGAGGAAAGTAATCACTTTTATCTTCTTGAAGAGATTCGGAATGTTTTCATCATCAAAGGGAAGTGTGCCACAGAGAAGTGCATATAAAATGACCCCACAGCTCCAAACATCTACCTCAGGCCCAGCATATAGCTTACCAGAAATAACCTGCAAAATAAGATCCAGCCAGCATAAACCAAGAGAAACTCATAATTACTGCTATAAGATGAATTAAATTCACTGCTGCAGTTACCTCTGGGGCAGCATAGTTTGGGCTGCCACAGCTGGTCTTCAGAAAATGGCCATCTCGCATGATATTGCTCAAGCCAAAATCAGCTATCTTAACGTTATATTTTGAATCCAGCAGAAGGTTTTCTGGCTTGAGATCACGATGAACTACCATATTTCTATGGCAGTATTCAACACCAGATATTATCTGTTCGCAATTTCAAATTTCAATTTAGTTTATGAAAGAAAGCTATAGAAATTGACGCACGGGAAGCACATCGTTGTAGAAAATATACCCAAACAAGGCAAAACTAAGATTAGCAAACGGACGTAGAAAATGCTGAGACTATGTTTGGTGAGTTAAGTGGTCATAAACATCTACCTGTTGAAAAAAATGGCGAGCTTCGTCTTCATGCAATCTACCTTTCTCTACTATGTAATCAAACAATTCCCCATTTTTTACATACTCCATAACGACATATATATCAGATGGTGTCTCTATAACTTCATAGAGCCGTATAATATGAGGATGCATGAACAATCTCAGGATTTTAATTTCTCTTCTAACTGCACAGAGACACAATAAAGAGTTGTTACGTAACGTCCATGTAATCAACTATACATACTACCTTCATTTTCAAACTAACGTGAAAGATCATAATAGAAGCGGTAATAGAGAACCTAATGACTAAAATCTAAGAGTAGTTATCAAGATTGAAACTAGTCTAAAATAACTACCAAAAGGAAAGGAATAATATTCATCAAAAGATTTCATTCATCAAGTCTGATTTTCTGAGAGCATTACAAAAGACTATATATAGGTGTTTAAACCCAACTCACTAGACAACTAGCCAATGTGGGACTAAACCACAGGCTTTACAAGACAAACTGGAAAAATATCAAATAACCCCTAAAACACAAGGAAAATTGTAAAACATTATAAAAACTAATAAAAAGATTATTTAAAAGGTTATGCTCGTCCTATATCAACTCTCCTCTGCTTCAAAAGACTCAACTCTGACGAGTCAAAACAATAATATGACAGCCAAAGAAGTCTTTGAAAAGTTTTTTGTAAATGGGTCATGTGGCATCACACCAGTGAACAAGATAATGGCGCAGAAGATCAAGAAAGAACACCATATTTGTCTTTAAATTTGTCGGTGTGGTGTTTGGAGGTTGTGGATGAGGAGAACGCTCATAAATGTCCGGAGGTTGGGGAGGAGACCGGTCGATAGCTCTCTGAACGAGGAAATTGAAACTAGATATCCAATCTTGATGTGTAGCCCAAGTTTGCTTCTCATCAAAGCATGTGTCGTCAATATTTTCATAAGCTTGTTGAATTTTCCTCTTTAACTTTAACCACAGGGCAAGCCATCTGAAGTGTCGTTGTAGGTGAAGTGGTGGCAAAAGAGAATTCTTCAACTAAAGATATACAATCTGAACAAGGCCATAAAACATCATGTTTTGGAGTTGTAATAGAAGTCAAGGGCATCTGAATCTGCAAAACATCATGCGGCTCCAGAGTTGTAACTGAGGCCACGGTCATCTGAAACTGCCAAACATCAGGCAGCTCCGAAGTTTTAACTGAGACGGGGGGCATCACATCAGGATGCTCTGAAGATGTAACTGAGAGGGGGGGCATCTGAAGCTGCAAAACATCAGGATGTTCTGGAGATGTGACTGAAGGCATAGACATCTGAAACTCTGAAGCTTGATATTTGTATCCAAAGATGTTATAGTAGAAGTAGTGACAAAAGGGGCCCCCCTGTCAGGGAGGGGAGCAAAGCGCAAGCCCCTTAGAGGGGGGCCTCTCGTGGGAGATCCTGCCATGTTGCTCGGGGGTGCGGTACGGTACATATTTCGTCTATATGTGTAGGATATATGTACAGCCTAGAAGGCGTCAAGCAAGGTACAGAAAGACGTGATTGTACTTCACTAGCATAGAAGGCCATGTAACATCTTTAACAGTAGAGGTAATCGCCCATGTAGATTCGCGGATATTCATATTTCAACTTGCAATGGACGCAAGAAGTCCAGAATGTAAAGGATTATTGTATTGCGTCGGGATATACCCTCGAAAAGAATGCATATGTGATTCACATCTAGATACTTGTTGCATTTTGAGAGGTAGAGGGAAGCGTCTGACGATTGTTGATGATGAGCGGGAATGTTGCAGCAATCAAGAGAGGATTTGGGCTAACCCCTGCACCAGGTGTTGCTGTTGGCGACAACTGTCAATGGGACAGATTAGCGGGATTGCGTGAAGGTTAATTAGCGAAAGATGAAGGTTAACGGAGTGTGGAGGTTAGCGGGTCGGAGAGCAACGATGGGTGTTGGAGTCGGCGGAGGAGACAGGTGTTGGAGTCGGCGGAGGAGACAGGTGTTGGAGTCGGTGGGATGAAGAGAACATGGTGTTGACAGGTTTGTGTGAAGCAAAAGAAGTAGAACGAGTGAAGTTGAAGACAATTATCGGGATGAAGCAATTGCGGTACATGTGAGATGGGTGGGGAAGCGAGAGATGAACACAGAACTGGGAAAGCAAGAGATTGGTTGACGGTTGCTTGCACAAGGACAGCAGGGAAGCAGACGGCACAACGAATCGTTGTATTGTTGACCAGAGCACTAGCGACCAAAGAGGGAACGCTGAGAGTGGCAGTCGTCAGGAAGATGAACAAGAAAGCAAATGATCTAAACCCTAAGGATTGGATGCTCTAATACCACTTAATAGAGAACCTAATTACTCAAATATAAGAATAGTTATCAAGATTGAAACTAATCTAACATAACTAATCAAAAGGAAAGGAACAATATTCATGAAATCTGATTTTCTGAGAGCATTACAAAGACTATATATAGGTGTTTAAACTCAACTCACTAGACAACTAGCCAATGTCGGACTAAACCACAGGCTTTACAAGACAAACTGGAAATATATCAAATAACCCCCAAAACCCAAGGAAAATGATAAAACATTATAAAAACTACTAAAAAGACTATTTAAAAGGCTATGCTCGTCCTAAATCAGGGGGGGCTACTCACCTATACAAACTACCATCATTTAAAAATAAAAATAAAAACGACAAAGACAAGTTCACAAATGTGTGCTTGCACATGTGCCGCATTTATGCCTAAATTAACCTAAATAGACTCAAATATATATTTATTTGTCTAAAAGGTCGTCCATACGTGCCCACTCACGCCACTTGACCTAAGCACTCAGGTTGGGAGCTCCCTCCTCCAGAGCCTAGGCACGCTCCTTCACAATAATGGATTGTATAGTGCACGTCATTAACCATGTTGAAGTGTTTTAGCTTCCTATGATTTTTGCTCTTAAAATTATAGAGGGGTTTTCTTACTTAAAAATCTTGATCTATGGTGACCTTGAGAGTTTGCAACCAGTAATGGGATTACCAAATGTTAGCTCATTGGGTTTACCTCAGTGTAACGTATTGTTAAGACTAGTTTATCTTGATTACAAACGCATAAGGTTACATAGATCCATAACTTAAGAAGTAAAAAAAAACTCACTTTAAGAATAAACAATGTAGAAGGTAATGGGATGGGTAACAGTGGCACAAGCAACAGTATTAGGTTGATATATTTCAAAAAAGTACAGCCTCGGCGAGAGTAGAACTTGAAACATCATGGTTACTACTATGGGTTGATAACTAATGCACTGCACCGACTCACCATGGATAAATTTAGTTGTATAGGAATATCAGGTAACCTTTATTTTATATCCTATAGGAACAAATAGCACAGCTTTTGTTCTTACACATACACATCAAAAAGCAAGGAACATAACCCCTTCAACTATAGATTTTAAATAACACTCTTTACTACAAGGTATTGTGTATGTTTGTTTGTCCTCCTTGATGAGCCATTGTGTCCCTCACTTTTTGTTATGGAAACCATGATGTCTGGTAACAAGTTGGAAGAAATAAAGAGGAAGTGTGGTTGGCTTTAAGGATGGTCTTTGTCTGTCAAGTGTTGGCAGATCGGGAGGTTCGAATCTATGGTGGAGAGATGCAGAAGTAGAGGTCAATACTTACTCTCAACATTACATGGAATGCACAGCAAAGGAAGTTAGGACATGGACACAGTGGAAAATCGTTGGGGTCTATGGATGGACATATCACAGTAGAAAGACTATACCTGGGAGTTAATGCGTCATCTAAAAGGAAGGACGGAGCTCCCTATTATTTTCTTTAGGATTTAAATGAAATTGTGTCAAACGTAGAGAAGAGAGGCAGCCCCCCAAAACCGAACAAGTTCATGCAAGACTTTAGTGACGTTATTGATGACTGTGAGCTCGTAGATCTAGGATTTATAGGGGACGGCTACGCGTGAAAAAGAGGGAAGACTCTAGAACCCTTCATTCAGAAGAGGCTTGATAGAGCAGTGTTGTGCTTGGTGTGGCACAACACATTCAATTTTTGTAAAGTCGTCATCCATCTTCCGATTTATGAGTCTGATCATGAAGCTTTAATTATTACAGTTTACAAGGAAGGAGATTAAGAAGTAAAAGGAGATTTTTTACCTTTGAACCGATGTGGGTGATGGAAAAACAATGCACAGAAACAAGAAGACATGGGAAGAGATGAGGGTTAGTATTGCAAAAAAAACTTTTGTGGAGCCAGACTGAAGATGTGGCCAGATTGAACTTTTGGTGATATCATCATCATCTAAGCCTCAGTCCCAACTATGTTGGGGTCGGCTACATGGATCCTTTGTTTCCATTTAGCTCCATCATGGGCCATATTCTGGTCGAGATGTAGAGATTCAAAATCTCTCTTTATAAGCCCATCCCATGTTGATTTAGGTCTTCCTCTTCTTCTATTTATTGTGCTTGACTCGATAGCATTGCTTCGTATAGGCACATTAGTCAGTCTGCGTTGCACATGTCCATACCATCTGAGTCGACCCTCGCGCAACTTGTCCTCAATGCTCGCCACCCCCACTTTATTCCTGATATAATCATTTCTCAAGTGATCTTTTCTTGTCTTCACACACATCCATCTCAACATACGCATTTCAGCCACGTTCATCTTGTTGAGACCTTGTTTCTTCACCGCCCAACATTCACTCCCATAGAGCATGGTTGGCCGTATAGTTGTTCTATAAAAATTACTTTTTAACCTGAGAAGGATCTTCCGATCACATAAAACTCCAGTTGCACTCCTCCATTTCAACCATCCTGCAGTGATCCTGTGACAAACGTCATTTTGGACATCCCCATCTATTTGAATAATAGAACCCAAGTAATGAAATTTATCACATTTTGGTATATCTACTCCGTCCAACTTGGCTCCATCATTCACATTGCGGGATTGGCTGAAATTACAATGCATATACTCAGTTTTGCTCCTGTGAATCATCAATCCATTTGATTCAAATACCTCTCTCCACCATTCAACTTTATCATTTAACCATCATTAGTTTTGTCAATCAAAACAATATCATCAACAAATAGCATACACCAAGGAATATCATCTTGAACATTCTTTTAAAGCTCATCCATAACAAGAACGAACAGATATGGGTTGAGTGTGGATCCTTGGTGAACCTCAACTGTGATAGGAAAAGTTGGCGTCTCTCCTCCAGGAGTCTTCACACTTGCAGTGGAGCTATCATACATGTCTTTGATCAAGTCAATGTATAGGATTGGCACACCCTTTTTCTTCAAAACCATCCACAACACTACTTTGGGTACCCGATCATAGGCCTTTTCCAAATCAATAAACATCAAATGAAGATCTCTTTTGCTCTCTATATTTCTCCATAAGCCTCCTTATCAGAAAAATAGAATCAGTTGTTGATCTTCCAGGCATGAAGCCTTATTGGTTGTTTGATATTTGCGTTATAGATCTTAGCCTCTACTCATTAATCCTCTCCCAAAGCTTCATTGTGTGACTCATCAACTTGATACCTTTGTAGTTCGTGCAGCTCTGAACATCACATTTGTTCTTGTAGATTGGGACTATAGTACTATTTCTCCACTCATCTGGCATCTTCTTGGTCTTTATGATCTTGTTAAAGAGCTTTGTTAACCACATAACTCCTTCATCCCCCATACTCTTCCATACATCAATGGGAATACCGTCTGGTCCGCATGCCTTTCTCATTTTCATCTTCTTCAAAGCATTCTTAACCTCAAATGTTGAAACATGTCGTGTGTAAATGATATCTCTTGTATTCATGTCACGCAAGTCTCTAACATCATTTGCAGTATCTCTATTGAAAAGCTTGTGGAAGTAATTTCTCCACTGGTTCTTGATATCATCATCCTTCACCAACACCTTGCCATCTTCATTCTTGATGCATTTCACTTGACTCAAATCTCTTCCTTTCCTTTCTCTTATACGAGCCATTTTATATATATCTTTTTCCCCTTCTCTAGTGTCCAGTTTCTTATAAATATCATCAAAGTATCTAGACCTTGCCTCCTGAACAACCTTTTTAGCTTCTTTCTTAGCTTTGCTTGTATCTTTGGAATGTTGCATCATCTCGAGATTTGGGCAAGCTCTTATAGATCTCCCTTTTCAGTTTAATAGCCTTCTGTACTTCATCATTCCACCACCAAGTCTCTTTCTGTGGAGGTCCACAACCTTTGGACTCCCCCAAAACCTCTTTAGAAATTTTTGTTATGCAGGAGCTCATGTTATGCCACAGTGTTAACATCAGACTCCAAGTTCCAAGTTCCCTCTTTGCTGAGTTTATCATGAAAAGTCAATTTATTTTCTCCTTTAAGATTCCACCACTTGATCCTGCTATCTTGGTTTCTGTTATGCTTACCTTTATTGATCTTCATGTTAATATCCAAAACCACCAACCTATGTTGGGTCGTGAGTTCTTCGCCAGGAATCACTTTGCAATCCTTGCATGTATTATGATCCACCCGCCTCGTAAGGAGATAATCAATTTGGCTACTATTGTGCCCACTCTTGAAAGTAATCTTATGAGATTCTCTTTTCTTAAAATGGGTGTTTGCCAAAATCATATCCCCTGTCCACTTAGTTTCCTGCAAGCAAGCTATATTGACTTTTCTTCTCATCATGGAATCCACTGTCTCCAAAGATTTCCCTGTCAGAGAGCCAATATTCCAAGATCCAACTCTAATTCTTTTTTTTAACTTGCTTCTTAACTTGCCTTCTTTGGAAATGTTGCCCTTGCAAATTTTTCACTACATTCGGGCAATGATGCGGCGGGACTAGCTTTTTTACCCACACCCGTCCAAGATTTGGAAGCCCTTACACATTTTTCTCGACATCCGGGCGATGATGCAACGGGACTAGCTTCTTTACCCACACCCGTCCAAGATGTGGAAACCCTTGTTTGTCCTTCAACACAATCGGGTGTCGTCGTGTCGAAACCCCTTGCATATTTATCACAGCACCCGGGTGTCGATGCAGCGCGTCGCTAGGTAGGGACGCTCCAACAAAATTTTTGTAAGGATCCATGTCATAGAAAGAGTGACAAAAGTTTTATGGCTGGTTGTCAACCTACCACCAACCCTCCTTTACCCGGGCTTGGGACTGGCTATATTTGACAAACTTTTGGTGATATGAAGAGAAAAATTAGAGAGACCAATAGCTTCTGGGCGAGTTGTGGTAATTGCCGCCTGATTATGTAAATCTTAAAAACTATGAGGAGAAAGCAAAGGAGTTGCAGTATCGGGCATAGACAAGAGGAAGTATACTAGTGTTCGAGAGACCATGCAAAAGAGATGAGAGAAGGGGACAGAAACCATAGTTGTCAAGGCGGCTAGGCGGTCAGCATGTCCCAAGGGGCGCCTAACCCGCCTAGGCTATTCTGGGCTCTTTTTTTTTTAGTATGTTAATTTGCTTCTTATTATACATATATACAACGTATAATACCATATAGGAAACATAAAAAGAGGGCAGAATGAAGCTATGACAGCAGTAGCAGGAGATGGTAGTAGGAAGAAAAAAGGGAAGTAATGTAAACAAGCCTGCAACAACAATTGGAGCAGGAGATGTAGAAAAGAAATAAAAGAAAGGGTGGGAAGTGGTTGTAACTCAATAGAGAGGAAATGGAGGATGGGAAAGAAAAGAAAAGAAATATTAACAACAGCAGCAACATCACGTGAACATGTGATGTAAAAGAGGAAAATGGAAAGTACAACATCAGCAACATTATGAAGCATAGGTGATGTAAAGAGGATTAGAAAAAAATAGAATTTTAAAGAAACAGCAGTAGTAGGATTTAGGAGGGGATTTAGGAGGAATAACTCACAAAAAAACTCAGCAGCAGTAGAATTTAGGAATAAAATGCCGGAGAAAGGATTAAAAAAAGAAGAGAAAAAGAAGCAAGAACAACACACATATAAGGAAGTTAAAAAAATTAACAACCAAGCTATGATGACTTACTAATTTGGCCCAAATCAGACCCTATTTTGCCCTAATTTTCCAAAATTTGACCTGATATTGCCTAAATCAGATCTATTTCAACCATAAATTGACTCAAGGTGATCTAATTTAAAAAAAAAGACTTGATTCATAATAATTTAACCTTTAAATGGCTTAATTTGGGCCTCAAATGCCTTAGACGCCCACATAATGCACATAATAGGTTGGGCGCCTTATTTTATTTGCCTTGCCTAGCGCCTAGGGCGACTTGATAACTAAGACAGAAACACACCTTATTTCCACTACAAAGCGTCAAATAGAAAGCAATGAAACAAGATTGAAGACATGAAGGATGAAACTGGAATATGGAGAATGGAGGAAGAAATAGAGAAGATAATCCTAGATTTTTTTTCATGACCTCTTTAAGTCCAATATCCATCTGGATTTGAAGAGGCAGCACCACAGGTCTATAAAGAGGGACTAATTCGACTATGCAAAAAACTCTGGAAAGGAATTTCACTGATGAAGAAATCTGGGGGGCAGTAGAGCAAAAGCATCCAAACAAAGCCCCAAGACCAGATGGCATGAAGATACTGTTCTTTTAAAATATACGAGCATTATTGGGAAGGATGTGGCCATTTACATTAAAGCTTGGTGGAAAGAAAAAAGACATCTAGATGAAGTAAATTCTACCCTTGTCCTAATTGCAAAAACACGGAAATCGGTAGAGTTGAAAGAATTTAGACCTATTAGTCTCTGCAACGTCATATAACAAATTGCCCCTAAAGTGGTGGTCGCTAATAGGCTAAAGCCTCTCATGAATAGTATTATCTCATAGATCCAGAGTGCTTTCATTCTAGGGATCACGGACAATGTCCTCATTGCTTGTGAGTAGTTTCACACTATGAAAGGAAACAAAGGAAGGAACATGGCAACATATCACTAAAACTAGATATGTTAAAGGCATATGACCGGGTTGAATAGAGTATGTACAACAGAAGTTGGGGTTTGGGGAAAAGTGGAAAGAAAAAAAATCTAACTGCATATCATCTTCAACCACTCCTTCACTATCAAATGGGACCGGACCAAAAAGACTCCCGCCCGTGAATTGTGCCAGGGAGACCCACTTTCACCCTACCTCTTCATTTTATGAGCATATGCTTTCTCTACTTCTTTAAATCTAGCAACGCAAAACAATCTTATACATGGAGTTCGTGTGAGTAGGAAGGCCATGTATTTCTCATTTATTTTTTGCAGATGATAGTATCCTTTTTGCAAGGGCTACCAATGTAGAATTCATGAAGTTAGTTGAGATTATCAGCCAAACAAGCATCAAGATATAAATTAATCTATCCAAGATAGAGGTAGCTTTTAACTAGGGGGGCAGACTTCCATAGGCGAGAAGCACTAAAAGGGCTACTAAAGGTGAGACAGGTAGATCGACACACCAAACACTTGGGGTTACCCATCGCTATTGGGCGATCCAAAAAAAATCAATAAATATAAGAAAGAATCTGGAGAAAGCTACAAGGCCTTGTAAGGAAAAATTGATGTCCAAACCAGGCAAAGAAGTCCTAATAAAAGCAATTGTGCAACAATTCCCACCTACATGATAAGTATCTTCCTATTACCTGCAGGCAAGGAAGAAAATATCCGATTTCGATGTCGTTTCGGTGGCCACAGAAATAGAAATTTCGACAAATTTCGATAAAAATCTCGTTAAATGCGTTCCTGCAGTTTCAACGGCAAAATAAACGAATTAATTAATGAAATTTTACCAGAATGATCTACTAGTGTAGATCTACTCAATTATGTAATAATATTTCATATTGGATATGTGGGGGTGGGGTCTCGTCATTTTTTAGTTGAATGACCTTGAACTGTTTCGATGGGCATTTCGATGGGGATTTTTGATGTCAATTTTCAATGGCAAAATCAATGAACTAAGTCATTATAGTTTGCAAACACAATATATAGACTCAAAGACACAAAACTGTGCAAAAAAATATGCTCTAGCTAGTACATAGTATATAAAAACTTAATAAAAAAATTGATGATCTGCCTGTTTCGAGAGTTTCGTCAGTCAATTTCGATGTCCGATTGCCACAGAAACAGAAATTTTGCCAAAAGATTCAACAATTTCGTCGAAATTTTAAACATTGCCTGCAGGCTTGATAGATGACATTCACATTATCATTGCACGCTTGGGACTGAAAGGAACATGGATGAGTTGATAGAAAATGTGCAAGCCAAAGCAGCAAGGACTTGGCTTCCGTGATCTTCATATTTTAAACCAAGCCATGCTTGCTATACAAAATTGGAGGTCATATACAGAAATGGATACGTTGGTTTACAGAGTGCTAAAATCCCGTTGTTTCCCACGTACATCTATTATTGAAGCATGTCGACGGCATAATCCAACATGGAGGAGCATATGGAATGGAAAGGCACTATTCTTAGAGGGCACAATGTGGATGGTGGGAATTGGAGAGCAAATCAAGATCTGGACTGACAAGTGATTGGCGACCCCGACATTGAATTTCGAGCAATATAAAAACAAGCAAACTGCAAATCTCACAATGGTCAGCCAGTTAATAGACAAAAGAAAAATAGAAAGGAAGGCCAGGGAAGTCGAGGAAGCCCTTGCCGCAACACATGGCCAAACAAGTGTTGGCCATCGCATTGGGCATTACGTTGTCGGAGGACCAGCTTGCATGGTGCTCGAGCTGTGATGATGGTAACTTTACCATTAAAACAGCATAATGGAGGGGCCTGCTCAATGCAAAAGACATGAATGAATTTAGAGGGCACACGGGGGATCCAGTGTGGCAGCAAATCTGGAGGAAAGCATGGCTGCCCAAAGCTGCTTATTTCTATGGCAAATTTGCACTAGAGGGTTAGCTACAATGGGGAAACTGTATGATAGATTCTGTAATGTTGACAATGACTACCCCCTGTGTGGGAAGGAGAAAGAATCAATGAATCATATGGAGAAGAAATTACATCATGAAGAAATAGCCATCATCTTTCAGAAAATGGAGAAGGATGTCATCTATATTCAGCAGAGTTTCCAAGAAATTACATCATGAAGAAATAACCATCATCTTTCAGAAAATGGAGAAGGATGTCATCTATATTCAGCAGAGTTTCCAAGCTCTTTTCTAAGATCACCAATGTTTTAAAAAACGTTAAGCGGTAACCGTGCGGACAGCACCTTGTAACTGGTTAAGCGGAAAGCGGCCGATTTTTGAAAAAACGGATTTTAATTTCCTATATAATTTTATACAAAATTACATATATATGTATATAAATATTAATACTCTTTGGAACTTTTATATATATGTAAAGATTCTAAACACTCTACCCAACAATACAAAACACCCAAATAGTTTGTAAGATAGCTATAAGACAATAATAATAGCCATAATATAATAAACAAAAGATTTGACATGGATAAAACACCCTACATACATGATACAGAAAAAAAAATTGCATCACATGTTTACATAGCTAAGCAGTAAACAATAGACTAATTATTGGATACCTTTCTAACTTATTGTTATATGTGCATATCATCAATTAGTCATACATTACAGCAGTACATTTAACTAAAGTATGCATTCCAAAATTAGATAATAGTTACATATATTTTACTTGTATAAATTACACTTTACAGCAGTACCCTATTATCCCAAGTTCCCAACTAGCATGCAAAGTATGCATTCTATATTAGAACTAGGCTTATCATAGGATATTTAACGTATATAAGTTTAATATATTATAGTCAATAATACTTGGGACCATATAGTTTATATAAAGTTACAGGTGTACAGCAAAATTTAAAAAAAAGGACAAAAAAGGCCAAAAAGCGGGGGAAAAGGGGCAAAAAAAGGGGGGAAAGGCAAAAAGAGGGGAAAAAACGGGCGATTAATTACAAAAACAGTTAACCGGAGATTTTGGGAAAATTTAAACGGCCAGGGTGCTGGGCCGATTAATCGGGAAGCAAAAGTCCAAAGCGGCAACCAAGGTTCACAGATTGATGGAGAAAAGAGATGGACTCCACCTGCATAAGGAGCTCTGAAGTTGAAATGTGATGCATCAGTTGGGAAGGATATGAAGACAGGAGCAGGTTCAATTCTGAGGGACAATGGGGGCAACGTGTTTATGATGGTGGGGAAGCTTTCCCAGTAATTTCGAACACTCTTGTAGAAGAGCCAATGGCAGTTAGATCCGCTTTGAACCTGACGAAGAAGATGAAGCTAAAGGAATATCATAGCGGAATCAGATTCACAATTGTTGGTACAGACAGACAACTCGAAGGAACCAAGGAGAGACCAAGTGGGCGTTCTCATAGAAGATATCAAGTACTTTAGCAAGTTTTTAGTTAATCTCTCGTGAGATTTTGTCACTAGAATAGCAAATAGGGCAGTGCATGAGATAGCAAGCCATGCACGTAATCATAGTAGGTCTTTTGCTTTTCAAGATCAGTTTCCTCCCCGTCTCATTTTTGTAACTTTCCGATTTGGTCATTTAACTTAATAGATGAGAGCCGTCAAAAAAAATAAGTAGCAACTTAGTTATCAAGGCGCCCGCCTAGACGCCCTAGGCGCTAGGCAAGGCGCCTCAAACTAGGCACCCAGCCTATTAACTAGATTAAGTGGGTGTTAAGGCCTTTTAGGCCCAAATTAAGCCATTTAAAGGCTAAATTAGCATGAATGGAGTCTGAATTTAGTCAAAGTAGATCACCTTACTTCATTTTATGGTTGAAATAGGTCTGATTTAGGCAAAATCAAGTCAAATTTTGGCAAATTAGTCTGATTTGGGGGAAGTGCGTCCAATTTGGGGGGAAATAGGTCTGCTTTGGGGAAATTTGGTCTGGTTTGGCCAAATTCGGTATCAATCAGGTAAATATAGGGTTAATTAGGGGCAGTTAAGGTCTAAGAAGTTTATACTATGCAAAATTAGGTTAGATTTAGGTCAAATCAAGTCAGATTAGGTCCAATTTAGATCAAGATAGGTCAAACTAGGGCCAATCAGGTCAATTTAGGTCATGTTCGGTGTGGTTTAGGCCAAATATAAATTATATGTCCTGCTGCTATGTCCATGTTTCTTATTTCAGAAGATAAAATTCAGTCATGTCTAATAACTCATGCTCCCACATCTACTATAGTAGTACTACTTCTATTTGCATATATTCTTCTATTTCTGACTTCTTGGTCCTACATCTGGAAAAGCTACTGCTGTTTGCATGTCTGCAAATAAAATTTTTTGATTTCTTCTTCCTCCCCATAAGTCTCCTTTCACACCTCGTGCACTATTATTTTTTATTTTGTTTTTCTAACTTCGTCTTCCTACTTCATGTCTCCTCTCCTGCTGTTGTGCTTTTACTTTTCTGACTTCTTGCATGTCATTTGCGTTTTTCCTGTTTTCTTTCTCCTTTAATTCCAAATTATCTTCCTCCTACTCTTGTTTCTTTTTTCTTCCTCTCAATTCTCCTGTTGGACCTCCCAACAGTTAATTATGCAAGTCAGGCATATAACACAATTTAATATAACATATATTTACAAAATAGCATGTAGTATCATATGTAAAAATATACAAATATGCAACTGAATAAATAAAAAAATAATAAAAACGTCAAGAAAAGCCTAGGCGCCTAGGCGGCCATTGGGTGGGACTTACCGCCTAGCCACCTTGACAAGTATGAATGGCAGCATGCAATTATTGCCCAGATCACCAGCTTCAGGGCTTTCTTACTTGTCCTGCAAAAATATAATGAAATCCACACTCCTAACCCAAAGCATAGCACAATGCAAGGGTGACACAGACCACAATATTAACGAAAAGTATCTCACAGAATACAACCCCAGTAGGAACTAAACTTGAAACCTCATGGTTCGATCACCATATCACCGGATCCGTGTGGATAAATGAAGTTGTCTAAGTAGAAATACTGAGTAAGCTTTATTTTGACCCCTTGAATATAGGGTTTATCCTAACAAAAGAACTTCAAAAAACAAGGAACACATAGCTTTGATTATAGAGCTTAAACATATAGCTATACTGCCATATTTGTTGATCAAAAATACATTAATACGGATCCCAAAATTTGGCAGCAAGGCCTGTCTGATTCCGTCCCTAATTCAATCTAAGTTTCAATCTGACTTTCATAATGGCCCTCTCGATCTCTTGAAAGGTTTTTAGCACGAATGTTGCCCTTCCCTGACAAGCCATTCTAATATTCGATCCCTCTCTTTTCAAATGACTTGGCAAGCATGCAATAACTGCCCAGATCAGCAGCTACGAGGCTTTGTTATTGGACCTGCTTATGGTATTCATAGTAAAATTGTTACACTCTAGGTCCAGACTAAGACCCATTTTCACGACCGGGTAACTCTTGCATGGGTTCAATTATAATATATTTTTGTCAGACGTGTGTATTGTTGTATATTGTGTATTGGTATTTGTATCCAATGGTACTGTGAAAATAAATCCTTTATAAGCCAATGACCCAACAATGACGAATAACTGCTACAGTCCATAATTTGGTGTGCACTTTTTGTCTATATGTTGTGTACCTTATGTGTGTATCTTGTACTGTTGTTTGTATTCATGTGTATTGTGACAACAGATCCATTATGAGCCAATGGCATGGGTATGGTTTCATTTGTCCGTTGTCAAGTACCTCATTACATGTCCATTTTTCACATTACATGGATATGAGTAACTGTACACAAAATATACACGAAAAGTTCACAAAGGATACACAATAAGCACACACCAAATTTTGGATCGTTATTGGGGCCATTTGGCTCACAACAAAGGTTGTCAGGACCAAACCAGTGAGCAAACCTGGGAAGCTACCGGTACACGGGTAACCGGTCTGATCGTTGGTTCAGCCAGTTCTACATTCTGAGCACTTTGTGTCTATATTTTGTGTACCTTCTGTGTGTATCTTGTACTGTTGTTGTATCCATGTGTATTGTGAAAACAGATGATATGAATAACTGTACACAAAATATACACGAAAAGTTCACAAAGGATACACAAAAAGTACATACCAAATTTTGAATCATTGTTGGGGTGTTAATGGGGCCATTTGGTTCATAACAAAGGTTGTCAGGACCGAACCGGTGAGCAAAACAGGGAAGCTACTGGTACATAGGTAACCGGTCTGACCCGTGGTTCAGCCAATTCTAACAGTTACACACAAACACACACATCCATATGTACATATGTATGTACGTATACCTATATGTGTGGTTGGATAAACAGGGAACTAACTAATTAGATCAGATAAAAACTGTCTATAGTATTCATATCTATGTTAACACTATACAAGTTACAACCTTAATGAAAACTTCGTCAAGTTGCTAATCTAACATGGATTTTTCTTAATCAACTACATCAATCACAATTTCACAATCATGCAAGGAATGTCTAGATCTCTTGTATATGTTCTTTTTCCATATTTCCCTCATCAATTATTCTTCGAGTGACCTTACAATTTTAAAGAGTGCCACATCTACTATTTAGTTATGAAGGCGCCTCAAAGTAGGAGCCCAGCCTTTTAAGTGTATTATGTGGGCGTCTAACGCCCAAATTAAGCCATTTAAAGGCTAGATTAGCATGAATTGGGTCTGGATTTGATCAAATTAGAACATCTTGAGTCCTTTTATGGTTGCAATAGGTCTGTTTAAGGCTAAATCATGTCAAATTTCGGCAAATTAGGTCTGATTTGAGGACAACAGGTCTGGTGTGGGGAAACTACGTCTGATTTCGGAAAATTAAATCTGATTTGGCCGAATTGGGTCTCATTTAAGTCAGTATAGGGTAAATTAGGGAAAGCAAGGTCTGATTAGGTCATGTTATGCAAAATCCGGTCTAATTTAGGCCAAATCAGGTTAAATTTGGGGAAATTAGGTCTGATATGAGGAAAACTGGTCGGATTTGAGGGAAATACATTTGATTTAGGGAAATTAGGTAATAAGATCTAGTAGGCTTAGTCATCAAGGCGCCACCCAGGCGCTAGGCAAGGCACCTCAAACTAGGCACCCAGCCTATTAAGTGTATTAAGTGGGCGTCTAAGGCCTTTTAGGCCCAAATTAAGCCATTTAAAGGCGACATTAACATAAATCGAGTCTGGATTTGGTCAAATTAGATCACCTTAAGTCATTCTATGGTTGAAATAGGTCTGATTTAGAACAAATCAAGTCAAATTTTGGTAAATTAGGTCTGATCTGGGGAAAATCAGGTCTGATTTGCGGAAATGAGGTTTCATTTAGGCCAATTTTGTAAGTCCTCATAGTGTTGTTTCTTAAAAAATTACTACTTCCTCATGTTTGTTGTCCTTGCTTCTTTTTCTTTTCTTTTTTTTATCCTTTCTCCTGCATTTTATTCCTGAATCCTACTGCTGCTGCGTTTTTCCTGCGAGTTATTCCTCCTATATTTCCTCCTACTACTATGTGAGTATGTGCATGTCTTTTTCAAATTTGTCCTATATCTCCTGCTACCAAATCTACTACTACTATTTGAATATATTTGTTCTTCTTTTTCTGATTTCTTCCTCCTAAATCTCCTCTCACAGCTATTGTTGTTTGCATGTTTCCATTTATTTTCACTGACCTATTCTTTCTTCCTCTATATTTTCTATTTCAGCACTTGCTACTGCTATTTTTATTTTGTTTTGTTGAACTCCCCCTCCTCTTTCAATCTCCTTTTACTGCCCTTGTGTTTGTCTTATTCTTCCTCTTTCAATCTCCTTTTATTGCAGTTGTTTGCATGTTTTTTTTATCCCATTTTCGCTCTCCAATTCCTACTTATCTACCTCTTACAGTTGTTTCTTTTTCTTCATGCTAATTCTCTTGCCCCTGATTCGCCTATAGTTATCAATTCAAATTAGACTTACAATAACATTTAATGAATAAAAATTACATATAAATATGTAACTAAAAAAAGGTAAAAATACGCCCAGAAAAACCTAGGCACGCCTTAGCTTAAACCCACCGCCTAGAGGCCTTGACAACCATAACTGTTTAGGTCATGTTATGCAAAACCAGGTTTGATTTAGGCCAAGTCCGGTCAAATTTGAGAAAATTAGATCCGATTTGGGTAAAACATAACTGATTTGGGGGATTGGTCTAAGTTTGCCAAGTTAGATCTCATTTAGGTAAATTTCAGGGTAAATTAGCAAAAGTTCAGATCTAAGAAGTTTATGCTATGCAAAGATACGTTAGATTTAGGTCAGATTAGGTCCAATTTAGATGAAGATAGGTCAAACTAGAGTCAATCAGGTCTATATAAGTCATATTACGTGTGAATGTGATTCAGGTCAAATATAATTGTTACAACTTATATATGCATATGACCATTAGAAATATACATAGTAATGTATCTATTTGAATATAGCTATATATGTGTGTGCGTGTGCGTGTGCGTGTGCACGTGCGCGTCTGCGTCTACGTGTGCGTGTGTGTAAATGTTATATAGATATATGTAAGAAAATTTAAAAAAAATCACAAAAATGCTTAGAAATGCTTGGGCTCCAGCCTAGGCACCTAGCCTCCCCTTGGGAAAAAGGGACCGCCAGACACCTAGACAACTATGCTTCTACTCATATCTTCTAAGGTAGACACACACACACACCATATGCCTTATTGCAAGCATGGCAGCCTCTTCCTCGTCGTCAAATAAGAATAACTCCTGGCAAATAAATCAGTTGTCATCATCTCCAATTTCTAACACAAGGAGCTATATCTCCGTAGCACCCAAAATCGAATACGTTCATTGACTTGAATTTCATCAGGGACAATCTCCACACCAAAGAGTTCTTAGTTTTATTTCAATTCTTCTTCTAGTGGTTCGATTACTCATCAAAACACTAGCCTTTAAAATAAAAAACCAGGTATTCGGTAGAAAGCATTCCACATAGTACTCTAGCTGCCCATGTTGAAGATCTTTTTCTATTACAAACTTGGATAAATACAGCTTTATCTTTGTTTCATTAAGTTGCAGCCATGTAAGATCATCAAAAGTCTCCAAAGCTTTCTTCATGATTGGAAGTGATTCATCATTCACATTTTTTTATGATAAAGAACTTTAGAATTTTTCAGACACTGTACGATCTTACCGCCTTTTTGCTTTGAGTTTTCTCTATCGTCCTAGCTCATGTTCCCAAGACCATTGTGAATAAGAGTGAAGAAGAAATGATAACATTGATGCACCTTTGAACGAAACAGAAATAGTGTTGTCACACAGCTTGATCCAATATATCCACTTTGTGCCATACCCCATATCACCTAAGATCCACAACAAAGCTCCCCAACTTATGCTATCATATGCCTTAACAATGTCTAGATTCACATAGGCCTTAAAGCACACACTGAAAAATTCATTTCAAACATCAAGATGCAAGAAGTGCACCATTTCTTTTACTTCCTCTTTTTATAAATAGTTATAGCGGAGAGAGATATGATGTAGAAGAACCTCTGCTAATCTTGATGCATATACCTTCGCAACAATCTTATGAGCTGAGCAACATCAATGGTTAAAGTTCACTGTTATTAATGTAATCTTCATGGAGACCAGCACTAGAACACATGATTATTGTCTTACCAAGTTACCTTGTTGAACAAACCATTGCACAGCTTTAATCAGATATGGTAGGGCAGACTCCCATTTCTAAACAA